>CM056052.1:503122932-503137932 GCA_029574335.1 Rana kukunoris
CATTGTCCCCACACTATTTCAGCCATGTCCCTCCAGCCATGTCCTCTAGCTTGTCCCTCAAATTATGCAGCCATGTCCCATGTCCCTCTAGCCATGTCCCTCACATATGCAGCAATGTCCCATGTCCCTCTAGCCATGTCCTCACATATGCAGCAATGAGCCATGTCCCTCACATATGCAGCAATGTCACATGTCCCTCACATATGCAGCAATGAGCCATGTCCCTCACATATGCAGCAATGAGCCATGTCCCTCACATATGCAGCACTGAGCCATGTCCCTCACATATGCAGCAATGAGCCATGTCCCTCACATATGCAGCAATGAGCCATGTCCCTCACATATGCAGCGATGTCACATGTCCCTCACATATGCAGCAATGAGCCATGTCCCTCATATATGTAGCAATGAGCTATGTCCCTCACATATGCAGCAATGAGCCATGTCCCTCACATATGCAGCAATGAGCCATGTCCCTCACATATGCAGCAATGACCCATGTCCCTCACATATGCAGCAATGTCACATGTCCCTCACATATGCAGCAATGTCACATGTCCCTCACATATGCAGCAATGTCACATGTCCCTCACATATGCAGCAATGAGCCATGTCCCTCACATATGCAACCACGTCCCATGTCCCTCTAGCCATGTCCCTCACATATGCAGCAATGAGTCATGTCCCTCACATATGCAGCAATGTCACATGTCCCTCACATATGCAGCAATGAGCCATGTCCCTCACATATGCAGCAATGAGCCATGTCCCTCACATATGCAGCAATGTCACATGTCCCTCACATATGCAGCAATGAGCCATGTCCCTCACATATGCAGCAATGAGCCATGTCCCTCACATATGCAGCCACGTCCCATGTCCCTCTAGCCATGTCCCTCACATATGCAGCAATCTCCGTTCAGCCATCTCCCCCATACGCAGCCATTTCCCTTATCTTTGCCTCAGAAGCCGCATGGAGAGAAAACCACAGCATTCATTTGAATAGCCCGCCCGTATAGACACTCCCCCTTGCTCGCGATTGGACAGTTCACGATCACCCATCCAATCGCGAGCAAGGGGGGAGTGTCTATATGGGCGGGAACACTACAGCTATTCAAATGAATGCTGTGATGTTCCCGCACAGCCTTTAACCCTTTGCAGCGGCGGCGCGATGCAACGGCTTTCGATTCGGCGGCGCGATGCGGCGGCAGCGGCGGGGGGGGGTGGAGTATTCTATTTAGGCATCGGGAGTATTTGCGCGAGTACAAGTACTAGCACAAATACTCGGCATCGGTCCCGATACCGATACTAGTATCGGTATCGGGACAACCCTAATTATTTAGCAAGCCCACTGGTTTTGGTGAGGCTGCTTCCCCCCTGGAGGTGACAGGCTGCACCCCCAACACCCCGCCCCCCCCTGAGGTGACAGGCCTCAAACATCGCCAGGCCCCCCACACTCCTGTTCCATGGAGGGGTTGACTTCTACGAGGCCAGTCCCTGGTGCCAGGGAGGTTGAGGATAGCTGGGTGAAGGGTTTAAGGAGAAAGAATCACCATTTTTCCAACAGTGTTGTAATAAATATCTCCACAGTTAGTGAAACAGCATAACCTTGGTGAGTAGCGCAGACAGCAATGGAGCTAGTAAACAGCCAAGTAATAGGTATTTTTTAGAAAGAGGTCACCAGAGCTTTTTTTCTCAAAAAAAGATGCAGGAACTCAACCACGACCCCATTCAAATTTCACAAACCGCAGAAGGGTCTTAAAGGGCCATTAAATACCAGGATTGCATTACATACAGAGCTTAGAGTTCAGGGGGTTACACACAGAGTGCAGAGCTGTCACTTGTAAACACAGAAACCAGACTTCTGTGTTTACAAGTGATTGTGGTGAGCAGGCACCAAAGGGTCTGAGCCAGAGGTGGTGGAACTGAGTTCCCCTGAAAAAAAGCCCTGGAGGTCATCATCTTTAACTCACAGTATGGGTTCCCTTTAAGCATTCTAAAAATAAATAGAGGAACAGATCTGTAACAATGAGTGCTGTGATGAATGGAAGCATAATACTATAGAAGAGGATGGATCGATATTTGTGAACCATAATACAATTGCTCCCTCTCTCCCTCCCACACAGGAACTATATGAATTCTCAATGTTATCCTTACGACTTCATTTCTCAGGACAATCAGAGCTCTCAACAACACTCACACTGGCCAAGGACCTCACGTCTCTGAAGGGTCCCTGATCCTGCTGGTTGGTCAACAAATCTGTGCCCTCTGCATCCCCATTGATATTTTTGCTACCCTGGGACAAGGGCCCTGGACTTCATCAGACCGGCCCACTTAAATTTTGAGTGTCCCCATCAGCCACCTCCTTACACCAGAGTGTCCCCCTTTCCTCCCCATCCCATGTGTACTCACAGTTCTGAAGGCAGCTTCTCTTCTTCCTCTCTCCAGTCAATTGATAAGGGGAAAGAGAAAGGAAAGTCTATCTCCCCCTGCAAGCTGGAGGGAGCAGAAAGCCTAATCCTCTCTCCAGCAAGTGATGGAAGCTGCTCCTCCTGACAGGAGTGAAATCGCGATCACTCACTGTAATGCCGCGTACACACGATCATTTTTTGTTATGAAAAAAAAACGACGTTTTCTGTGAAGTAAAAAACGACGTTTTTGAAACGTCACTTTCAAAGACGATGTTGCATACACACCATCGTTTTTTTCACAAAAAGCGAGGTTACGTTCACCACTCTTTTCCATTGAAGCTTGCTTCATAACTAGCTTCTGGGCATGCGCGGGTTGAAAAACGTCGTTTTAAACTACGTTTTTGCTACACACGGTGACTTTTTGTGAAACAAAAGACGACATTTTGAAAAACGACATAAAAAATTCAAGCATGTTCGAATTTTTTTTTGGTCGTTTTTTTTAAGACATAAAACGATATTTTGGCCACACACGATCATTTTAAATGACGTTTTTTAAAACGTTGTTTTGTTTCATCCCAAAAAACGACCGTGTGTACGCGGCATAAGAGGGAATCGGCTCCAGGACTGCACCTGACCGGCCCACTGAGCCGTTGGCCCACCGTGAAACTCCTGGTAGTCCCGATGGCCAGTACATTAAGGTGACCAGATTTTTAAAATGAAATCCGGGGACATATGTTTTCTTTACTAGTAATGGCGGCAATCAGTGACTCTCTGCCCGTCTCCGCGTCCGCCTCACAGCCTCTCAAGTCTTACTCTTCGGGCCCCGGCTACTACTGGATGGGGAGCGGAGGAAGATCACACCAGGGTAGGCAAGGAGATAGGCAGGTGGCTGGCCAGGATTTGAGCCAAGGCAGAAGAACTTGCGAGCGAAGCTGAATGGGCATGCGCCCGAAACTGAAGAAATATTCCCTCCGCTCCGACTAACACATGATCATCAGAAAGGGGAACAGATAATGGGAAAAATACAACCCCCCTATGCTAGTAGGCACAGCGGAGCGGGGGTGTGGAATTCTAATTTTTAATTTTTTTTTAATTTTGCACTGACTGTCTTTGAAATTGCCCCTGCCCCCTATTAAATCCAATCTGGGGACAGAACCAGGGACAGACTTGGTCCGGGGACAGTGTCCTTAATCAGGGGACTGTCCCCTGAAACTGGGGATGTCTGGTCACCCTACAGTACATGCCTGGACAAGGGTCACCAGAAGTCTCATTCATCCCCCTCACCTTCTTCTGTTTACTTTAATAGATATTTTCTGTCAAGGCAGAACATTGCTGACCATGTTCCTGATTCCTAAGCTGGCCATATACAGATTTTCTTTCGAGCAATTATAAAAAAAAAAAAAATTTTGACAGGTGTTAAGAAATGCTGTAATATAAGAATGCTTTCAAAAATATATCTTTTAATTATTATTTGTTTTTATCAATTTACAAAATGCAAAGTGAGAAAACAGAAGAAAAATATAAATCTAATCAATATTTGGTGTAAATACCCTTTGACTTCAAACCAGCATCAATTCTTATGCCGCGTACACAACATTGGGCCAGATTCATGTACATCTGCGCATTATTGGACCGGCGTAGCTCACCGCCTTTACGTTAGACTTGCGCAATGTAGCCACGCAATCACCCTATTCAACGTCCCTTTTACGCAGAAATTTGCGCATGCGTAGCGTTATTTCAGAGGCGTAAGGCGGAGTAATACAAATTGGGAAGGACGTGGGCGTGTTACATTGAAATGAGCCGTGACCCCATGCAAATGAAGGGCCGGCCGGCTCGTGCATGCGCGCTTGAAGGAGACCATGGTCAGCACCTCTGTGCGCATGCTCACAACTCGGGAACGGCGCAATCAATGAAATTGGAAGTGGACTAGGGCAAATTACAGAACTACGCAGACAGCATAAATAGACAGACACAAACGCACTTCCTTTTGCAAAAGTACATCCCTTTGTATCCCTTCCTATACAGCAAGGTGCTTTTGTTCTGTTGTTTGTTAGCATTTATTTGTTTGTTTGTGACGTGTCTTTGAGATATTTAGGGACTGTTTTGCAGAGTGATTTTTGTCTTTTATGTGTTTTCTTTGTTGTTTTTTTTGTAAAATTATATTTTTGCTGGGCTTATTTTTTTTTGCTGGGCTTTTTTTTTTTTTTGGTTCTGTTTGTGTATGATTTGGGAATGTGGGGGTGACATTCCTGCCGGAAAAGGGGTGTCACCCTCATTTGTGGTGGACTGGTGCCAATCCAATGTGATGAGGATGTGGGGTGTGTGTGCTAGGGACCACAGTGGTGTGCATGCATGCATTCTCATTGTGCCATGATTAATGTGTGTGTTTAACGTGCAAAGATGCATAATGTGATGCTGGCATGAGATGAGGGCATGAGATGGGGGGATGTCCAGTGCATATGCAGAGTCACCTTGAAGGGAAAAGACAGGAGGATGTTAGTAGTGCATGTGCCCCTTGTGATGTGTGCATCATGGGGGGGGGCAGTCATGCCTGCCACCCATGTTACTCACCAACCAGCCAGCTGTCCCCATACATGTTCTGTTCAAAATCTGTGGGGATGGGGCTCTGATTGTATATGTAGCTGTCATGGGTGTCATGGGTGGTGTCATGTGTTGGGCTGGTGATGTCCCCCTGCAAGCTTGTGGTTAATTCCATGATGGCATGAGGGGTGAATCTGAAGATGCGAGACACCTCAGAATCACTCATGCCATAGATGTCTATGCGTGTGTGATATATCCTCTCCCGTGAGCTCCAGCTCCTCACTAACAGTGTTGCTTTCTCTGACATGTAGACGATTTTTCTAATTTTAGACCAGCTTTTATATGGTCTAATTTTAGACAGGACATTTTGCTGTTGCGCACACTGCGTAGCCTGCGCTTCCCCAACGTTCTTTTGTGGATCCCCGTAACTCCCTCATTAGCATATTTGACTAGCAAATCAACGGTCTGTCTAGCGCAGTTTTGCGCGGACGGATGCGCCTGTCTAACGAAATTACGCTGGACAAAAAAAAGTAGATTTCTTGCGTATCTCGTTCTGGGGATGCCGTGCATCGAAACGCACGCGCACATTTAGACTTACGCCGCGCATCTCCTGTTACGCAGGCGTAATCGCTCAGTGAATCTGGCCCACTGTTTTTCAGCATGTCCAAAAAACTAAGTTTTTCCAACTTCATCATTAAAAACGATGTTGCCACGGAGCTGTGGTGGCTCAATGTGATTGGCACTGCGCTGACAAGCCATTCACCTCTGCAGCCAAGGGTTCGGATCCCGGTCTCGGCTACATGTGAACTGAGTTTGGTGGTCTCAGCCCGGCTCCCGGTGGGTGTGCTATGCAAGGTACGCCTGTGCTTAGTACGCCCACCCCCCCCCCCACAAAAACCACCACACTTGCACGCACACGGAAATTGGTTTAAAACACATGCACTTTGGCCATGCGGTCTCTTAAAATAAAGAGAGGCGAAGGACCTACGGGGCTGGCTGGTGGGCTAGGCCCCCTCACTCCCTCATAGGGGGAGTCCCTCTGCCCCATTGGGGTCCCGTTGGGCCCCAGTTGGGCTCCCAAAAGGAGCAGGTAGGGCGGGGTGAGTGGGAGGCCCCCCTTCACACCCGCCATTGCCACCAGGGGCATGGAGAAGGATGGCGATTGCCTCCGGGGGGAGGGTCTGCCTACTCCCAACTCCTGCAGTCCGGCTCCTCTCTCTCGAGTTCACGCACAAAAATACACTTTAAAAAAAAAAAAAAACGATGTTGCCCACACACCATCCATTTTTGAAAAATGATGAACAAAGCGCGGTGACGTACAACACGTACGACGGCACTATAAAGGGGAAGTTCTATTTGCCTTTGGGCTGCTTTTAGCCGATTCCGTGTTGGTAAAAGACGATTTGCGCTTTTTTGTCTGTTACAGCGTGATGAATGTGCTTACTCCATTACGAACGGTAGTTTTACCAGAATGAGCGCTCCCATCTCATAACTTGCTTCTGAGCATGCGCAGGTTTAAAACGTCGTTTTAGCCCACACACGATCATTTATTACAACCCGAAAAACGAAATTTTTTAAAACGGCGTGAAAAATGCAGCATGTTCGAATTTTTTTTTGTCGCTTTTCAGAAGATAAAAAACGATGTGAAGCCCACACACAATCATTTTAAATGACGTTTTTAAAAACGTCGTTTTTTTTCATGCCGAAAAATGATCGTGTGTACGCGGCATTACTCTTGCACACTTTGTACACTTGCACAAAAGCAGGAACAGGTGCTAATGATAGAACCCCTGTCAGTTTTTTTTTTGTTTTTTTCGCCATCTGTGTTCCATTGCAAAGATTTCCCTTCACTTCCTGTAAATAATCCTGTCCCACAGCCAAACAGGAAGTGAAAGAAAATCTCTGAAAATTAAGGAACTTCCTTGGGGACCCCTATGTAACCAGAACTAGTGTCCCAATCGGAAGATGTCCCCTCTGTTACTTTTCTGGGGACAACCCAAAATTCCGGATTTATTTTTACTTTCACTTTCAATGATAATGGTAAACAGGACAAATAGAGAGGGGGAATCTACTTGACTGGGACACAGACAGCAATAAAACCTAACAAATGTTTTAATCCCTCTCCACTCTATCCAAAGTTAAAAAGTTGTGCCTTTAGTTATACTTTTAGGACTCATGCACACAGAACGTTTTTACAGCTGCTGTTGGGTAGGGTGACCAGACATCCTCGGTTTCAGGGGACAGTCCCCAGATTAAGGACACTGTCCCCGGACCAAGTCTGTCCCTGGTTTTGTCCCCAGATTGGATTTGAACAGGGGCTGGGGAATTTCAAAGTTAGTTAGTGCAGAATAAAATAAAAAAAATCTGAATTACACCCCCCCACTCCACTGCTCCTACTACATTAGGGGGGTGTATTTTTCCCATTATCTGTGCCCCTTTCTGATGATCATGTGCTGGTCGGAGTGGAGGGAATATTAATTCAGTTTCGGGTGCCCATTTAGCTCCCCTCTCATGTTCTTCTGCCTTGGCTCAAGTCCCGGCCAGCCGCCTGTTTTATCTCCTTGCCTTCACTGGTGGAGTGATCTTCCTCCCCGCCCAGTAGTAGCCGGGGCCCAGAGAGTGAGACTTGACAGGCTGTGAGGTGGGCGGAGGCGGTGACGGGCAGAGAGTCGCTGATTGCCGCCATTACTAATGTAAAAAAAAAAAGTCCCCGGATTTCATTTTAAAAATCTGGTCACCTTACTGTTGGGGGCATCTGAAGTTTTTTTTTACTGCCTTTAAACGCCCCTCAATGTTAGCCTATGGGGGTAATTTACGAAAGACAAATCCACTTTGCACTACAAGTGCAAAGTGCACTTGAAATTGCACTGAAAGTGCACTTGGAAGTGCAGTCACTGTAAATTTAAGGGGTAGATCTGAAATGAGGGGAGGCTCTGCTTATTTTATTATCCAATCATGTGCAAGCTAAAATGTTGTTTTTATTTTCCTTGCATGTCCCCCTCAGATTTACAGTGACTGCACTTCCAAGTGCCCTTTCAGTGCAATTTCAAGTGCACTTTACACTTGTAGGGCCAGATTCACAGAGCCATTACTCCGGTGTATCTCCTGTTAGACCGGAGTCATTTCAAATTACCCGCGTCGTATCATTAGTTTGAATCCTCAAACCATGATAAGACGGCTTCCGGCTTTGATCCGACAGGCTTACGTCTTCGTACGCCGTCGGTTCTACGCTGCAATCTTTTTCCACCCGCTGGGTGGAGTTTGCGTAGTTTTCAGCGTCGGGGTATGCAAATTAGCTTTTTACGAAGTTACGATCGTCTGTCGCATTCTCTTACGGCATCTGTAGTCATCTTTTTGCTGCGTAAAGTTAGGGAAGCAAAAATCTTGTCTAACGTTAGACAGCCCATGTTAAGTATGGGCGTCGTTCCCATGTCGAATTTCAATTTTTTTTTTGTTTTTGCGTAAGTCGTCTGGGAATAGGAATGTACGTAATCGACGCTACTCAAAAAAAAAACTGACGTAACGACGTTATTTTGCACAATGCACGGCGGGAAATTTCCGAACGGAGCATGCGCAGTTCGATCGCCGCGGGAACGCGCCTAATTTAAATGCTTCACGCCCCCTAATCGCATATTTCGATTCCGCAGCGAGAAATACACTACCCCGCCGTACCTTACGGGCCAAAATCTACCTGAATTCGTCTTAGAGCCAGGTAAAATACGGCGGCGTAGTGTATCTCTGATACTGTGCGCCAATGTAATTGTACCTGAATCTGGCCCGTAGTTTTCACTTGTAGTGCAAAGCGGATTTGTCATTCGTAAAATAATCTCCATTGCATCAAAGACACTAACTATACTGGAATTTGGAGATTTATTGCCTTTTACTTCACTTTGTCTTTCATTATATAGCACAGATATGATGTGATTTGCACCGTCTAATAGCATCAGAAGTGTATGATTGATTGTTCATAGGTATTTATTGTACCCACTTGAGGAGCTTATCAATTTATTGCAGAGTTGCACATTTATCTTTTTATTTTTTTTGCACATATTTAACCACTTCAGCCCCGGAAGGTTTTTACCCCCTTCATGACCAGGCCATTTTTTGCGATACGGCACTGCGTTATTTTAACTGACAAATTGCGCGGTAGTGCGACGTTGTACCCCAAATTAAATTGATGTTCTTTTTTTCCCCACAAATAAAGTTTTCTTTTGGTGTTTATTGATCAACATTTTTTGAACTATAAACCAAAAAAAAAGACAGACAATTTTGAAAAGAAAAACAGTGGGCCAGATTCTCAAAAAATGGTGTATCTGGCGGCGTAGCATATCGTATCGCATTTACACTACGCCTACGCAAATTACTGGAGCAAGTGCCGTATTCTCAAAGCACTTGCTCCGTAATTTTCGGCGGCGTAGCGTAAATGATGTGTCGTAAGGCCACGTAATTCAAATAGTGAAGGAGAGGGCGTGCTGTATTTAAATTAAGCGCGCCCCCGCGTCAAACGAAGTGCGCATGCGCCGGCCAGGATAAAAAAACAAGTGCACATGCTCCAGCTCACGTCGGAAAGCGTAGTTGAAACCGACGTCAAAACGACGTGATAGTCACTTATGCAATTCCCTATTCGCGAACGACTTAGTAAAACGACGTAACCGACGGAAAAAGACGACGCTGACCCGACACCATACTTAACATGGCAACGACGGAACTTCGGAAACATACCCCTCATATAGCAGGGGTAACCTTACGCGTAGGGAAACGACGTAAACGACGACGGGGCGGCGTAAAAACGTTCGGGAATCGGCGTATTAGGCTCATTTGCATAGGCAAATGAGAAAACAACGTAAAGGCCACCTAGCGGCCGACGTTGTCATTACATCTAAGATCCGACGGTGTAATTGCTTTACACCTGTCAGATCTTTAGTGTATCTATGCGTAAGTGATTCTAATGCCGCGTACACACGGTCGTTTTTTGCGATTAAAAAAACAACGTTTTTTAAAACGTCATTTAAATTGATCGTGTGTGTGCTTGAATTTTTTGTGTCGTTTTTCAAAACGTCGTTTTTTTGTGTCATAAAAAGTGATGGTGTGTGGGCAAAACGACATTGAAAACAACGTTTTTAAACCCACCCATGCTCAGAAGCAAGTTATGAGACAGAGCTTCAATGGAAAAGAGTGCCGTCGAACGTGGTGTACGTCACCGCGCTTTGCTAGAGCTTTGTAGAAAAACGATGGTGTGTACGCAACGTATCAAAAATGAAGTTTGAAAAACGTCGTTTTTTTTTTCATGATTGAAAACGTCGTTTTTTTTTCATCGCATAAAACGACCGTGTGTACGCGGCATTAGAATCACTCGCATAGATACCCATTGAAAAAAACTGCCAAACGACGGGGTATCTGAGATACACCGTCTTATCTCAGCTGAGAATCTGGCCCAATATGTTTTACTTTCTGCTATAATACATATCCAATATAAAAATGGAAAATGTCTACATCAATTTAGGACAATATGTATTATGCTACAAATTTTTGGTAAAAAAAAATTCCAATGAGTGTATATTGATTGGTTTGCGCAAAAGTAATCACGTCAACATTTTTAATACTTAACGTATTTATCGGCGTATAACACGCACCCTAAGGCTGCATTCACATCTAGGCGACAAGTAAACGCCGCATACGCGGCTTTACTTGCCGCGATTCGATTCATTTTTTTTTTAACAAATTCTCTCCATTGATGTCTATGGCCGAACGCCAATGTCGCCTGAAAAAAAGGGTCCGGGACTTTTTTTCAGGCGGCAGGCGTACGGCGTTTCAGAGATGTGAACCATCTCTATAGACATCAATGGAAATTCGCCCCTCCAGCGGCAGGAGCGTTGGGCGTCGGGCGTTTTGTCGCCTAGATGTGAATGGAGCCTTACTTTAAGAGGAAAGTTTCAGGGAAAAAACTTTCCACAGCCCCCTGCGTATAACACGCAGGCACAGTTTACCCAATATTTTCAGGGTAAAAAAAAGTGAGTGTTATACGCCAATAAATACAGTATTTATTATTATTATTTTTTACAATTCATTTTTTTTTATATTTATTGCAATTTTTTTTATTATTTTTTTAGCACTGTAGGGGGCTTGGGTGAGATGTCAGGGGTCTTAACAGACCTCTGACATGACGGCCCTGGATGCAGCACGGCTCGGGGGCCCCCATTGCAAGCTGTTTGCTATCTCACCTTTGAGACAGAGAAAGGGACTAAGAACACAGATTGTCCAGTCCCTTTCTCTGCAGCCTCAGCTAAAATAAATGGACAGGAGACAGAGGCTCCTCTCCATTCATAAACTGAAGCATTGTAATCACAGGTTACGATGCTCAGTTATGTGAATGGACAGAGTCAGTAATAACTGACCCCCCACAATTTTTTTTAAGTCAGCAGCTACATATACTGTAGCTGCTGACTTTTAATATTAGGACACTTACCTGTCCAGGGATCCCATGATGTTGTCAACCCAGACAATTTTTTCATCAGCTCTCGGGTGCTGCCGTTGCCTTGCAGCTTTACAGCCGGTTCCCTACTGCGGAAGTGTGCTGCGCTTTGTGAATGATGCATTGGTGGGGGACGAAGGAGGGGGGTCGGACTTCTGGGGGACCTTGCTTCTCCCAGATGTGGGCAGAGGTACCCGTCAAAACCAGGTACCCGTTTCCCCCTCCCTCCCCCTATTTTTCTGTGATTGGCCAGGCTTCATTCACTATTGTTCTGTGATTGGCCAGGATTCATTCACTATTGTGTGATTGGCCAGGCTTCATTCGCTATTGTTCTGTGATTGGCCAGGCTTCATTCACTATTGTGTGATTGGCCAGCTTTATTAACTATTGTTCTGTGATTGGCCAGGCTTCATTCACTATTGTGTGATTGGCCAGGCTTCATTCGCTATTGTTCTGTGATTGGGCAGGCTTTATACACTATTGTTCTGTGATTGGCCAGGATTCATTCACTATTGTTCTGATTGGCCAGGCTTCATTCGCTATTGTTCTGTGATTGGCCAGGCTTCATTCACTATTGTGTGATTGGCCAGGCTTTATTAACTATTGTTCTGTGATTGGCCAGGCTTCATTCACTATTGTGTGATTGGCCAGCTTTATTAACTATTGTTCTGTGATTGGCCAGGCTTCATTCACTATTGTGTGATTGGCCAGGCTTTATTAACCATTGTTCTGTGATTGGCCAGCTTTATTAACTATTGTTCTGTGATTGGCCAGGCTTCATTCACTATTGTGTGATTGGCCAGGCTTTATTAACTATTGTTCTGTGATTGGCCAGGCCTCATTCACTATTGTGTGATTGGCCAGCTTCATTCACTATTGTTCTGTGATTGGCCAGCTTCATTCACTATTGTTCTGTGATTGACAGCCACCATATATTATATAATATTTTATTATTAACTTCAACTTTCCATTCAGCATTGTACATTCTTATGTTCCATTGTTTACATAAAAGACACAAATGAACATTTCAGGAAAGAACTAGATACAAAATTGTCTTATCACAAGTTTATCGATTATACAACCCCCCCCCCCCCCCCCACCAAAGAAAAAAGAAAAGAAAGAAGGAGAAAAAAAAAAGAAAAGGTGAAGAAAAAAAGGCTTCATTCACTATTGTTCTGTGATTGGCCAGGCTTCATTCGCTATTGTTCTGTGATTGGCCAGGCTTCATTCGCTATTGTTCTGTGATTGGCCAGGCTTCATTCACTATTGTTCTGTGATTGGCCAGGCTTCATTCACTATTGTTCTGTGATTGGCCAGGCTTCATTCACTATTGTTCTGTGATTGGCCAGGCTTCATTCGCTATTGTTCTGTGATTGGCCAGGCTTCATTCGCTATTGTTCTGTGATTGGCCAGGCTTCATTCACTATTGTTCTGTGATTGGCCAGGCTTCATTCACTATTGTTCTGTGATTGGCCAGGCTTCATTCACTATTGTTCTGTGATTGGCCAGGCTTCATTCGCTATTGTTCTGTGATTGGCCAGGCTTCATTCACTATTGTTCTGTGATTGACAGCCACCATACATTATAGAATTGTCTTATTCAACCTCCTTTAACTTTGTAATGCAATGACCTACCTGATTGCATACATATTGAAGTGTTTAGGTATGACCTCCTATTATATGGTCTTGGTAAATCTAAAGGAAAATTGTACAAGAAAACAGTATAATGTATGGTCAGCCTCAGATCGTTCATGTATCATCACATGTACAGGCAGGCTGGGATCGCTCACTGATTGCTCCGTGTATGGTCAGTCCCACGTCCTGTCCTCCATCCATCCTCCAGGTAAATAAATAGCCAGCAGCTGCCTCTCTCCGGCTCGGTCTGGCTGATGAGTGACGTCCCTGATTGGCTGACAATGACATCAGCACCCCCGTCCTAGAGAACCCAGCGGCTCGCTCCGTACACTGCCCAGGGCACGCCCCCCAATGCTCCAACCAATCCAACCGCACCGGGAGCCAGCCGTCCCCTCCCCGCCCCGCCCCTCGCACTGTTCTAGCCCAGCGTCAGTCACCTCCGCGGACACGCCCATTCCGAATCTTTTCATTACTCTGTGCAAAAAAGAAAGTAAGTGTGTTGCAGCTGCACATCAATGGAGCCGAGTGAATGGAAGCTGGAGAGATAAATCAATAGGGGCAGGAAGAGAGCCAGCGGCTGGAGGAAGCTCTCACAACAGTAAGTGCCTGCAGGAGGAGGAGGAGGAGGAGGGAGAGAGGGGGGTTATCCTTTAAATGCTTCCCCAGGCACCTGATTGATTGTGGGAAGTCCTCTGCCAGCCTGTGGCTCTTCCAGCTGTTGTGGCACTACAAGTCCCAGCAGGTGATGAGGAGCCCTGGGCACAGCTGGAAGGGGCACACCTGTCTGTACTTCCAAGAGGTGTGCTCAGGCAGTGGGCAGCATGCTGCTGTTGTCTTATGTCTGCTGCAGTGGGAGTGAGATTATTAGAAATCTTGGATTTCTCTCACTTCACAGCCTGCTTTGCATTCATAGAATCGCACAAATCGCCCGGGGCTGAGGCTCCGCCGGCTCGTTTATTCTAATAATTCTTCCCTTTTTTTCCCCCTTTAACCAAGATATATGGCAGCTGCAATATTCCGATCAGGACCATCCAGGCTGCTCCTGCTGCATGAATGCGGATATTTTCTGCCTTACTTTTGACAAGGGATCTGCTGGGAACTTAACCGCCGCCTGGCCGGAGGGATGCCATGAATTTAATGTGTTAATCAAAAGCTGCCCTTGTGGGTCACATGAGCACCATTTGCAATGCACATTAATCCGTGCGCTGGAAGGGAATGTTAACATGCATGGAGGGACATGGGACTGTCAGGGACTGGAGGGAAGGTCAGCTCGCCTGTCTGCATAGCTTAACTTTCACTCAGCAAAATCAGCTTATTCTAGGCTTTGATGCCTCGGCGGAATGTCTTCTGCGAGAGATTTCCGAAAAAATAAATAAATATTGGCCTGTACGCTGATGTTATTCGGCTTTAACCGAAGAACTCCTTATAAGCTACAGATCTGTAGCAGACACATAGACCCCCGCTGCCCATTCGTGGGCAATATTTATCAGATCTGTAGCAGACACATAGACCCCCGCTGCCCATTCATGGCCAATATTTATCAGATCTGTAGCAGACACATAGACCCCCGCTGCCCATTCATGGCCAATATTTATCAGATCTGTAGCAGACACATAGACCCCCGCTGCCCATTCATGGCCAATATTTATCAGATCTGTAGCAGACACATAGACCCCCGCTGCCCATTCGTGGGCAATATTTATCAGATCTGTAGCAGAAACATAGACCCCGGTGCCCATTCGTGGGCAATATTTATCAGATCTGTAGCAGAAACATAGACCCCCCTGCTGCCCATTTGCATGCAAATATTTATCAGATCTGTAGCAGACACATAGACCCCCCCTGCCCATTCATGGCCAATATTTATCAGATCTGTAGCAGACACATAGACCCCCGCTGCCCATTCATGGCAATATTTATCAGATCTGTAGCAGAAACATAG